>OZ020614.1:31576625-31614140 GCA_963971575.1 Liopterus haemorrhoidalis | reverse complement strand
GTAATTTCCGCGGCTGCATATCGCCAGGGTTTGGGATGCAGTCGTGTGTATTTAGCTCCACTAGTCTCTAGTATGACGCGGCTCAAAAGGTTGCTGAAGTTTGAGATTAGTGGACGCTTGTCAAGACCTGACAAACCCCATAATAATAATAATAATAATAATAATAATAATAATAATAATAATAATAATAATAATAATAATAATAATAATAATAATAATAATAATAATAATAATAATAATAATAATAATAATAATAATAATAATAATAATAATAATAATAATAATAATAATAATAATAATAATAATAATAATAATAATAATAATAATAATAATAATAATAATAATAATAATAATAATAATAATAATAATAATAATAATAATAATAATAATAATAATAATAATAATAATAATAATAATAATAATAATAATAATAATAATAATAATCCTGCAGGGGAAGTTCTTAATGGCCATAACACCTGGCTATTTGCTGAGCTTTCGGGCCTGATGATCCCGCGTACCCTCAATCACGCAAGGGAAGTTCGCAATGGTCGCAACATCTGACCATATCGAGCTTTTGGGCCTGATGTTCCCACGTACCCTGAATAATAATAATAATAAAGGGTACGGTGGTCTTTTGACCGAAAAGGCTTAGCGCCCTTTCCCTCCGGATCGCTAGCACGAAGTTATCACCGCAGGAACCAATCGGGGGTAACGTCGATCCTACCATCTGGTCGATAAATCCTGCCACCCCGTTTCATGGTGCCAACCTCTCCATGAAATGTACAAATGGTTCTAGACACCACAGGAAACCATATCGCTTCCCACAACGGGTCCCTCTCGGATGAGGACCCTCAAAGAGTTGGGCGAAGCAACATCCCTCCCACCACTCGGCGTAGGCACAGGTGGACGCCTGAGCAGCAGGAGGATCTGCTTCAGATATATGAAGCAGCGTCACCCCACCGAAGAGGCTATATGAACCGAGTTCACTCGCAATGGTGTGAGTCCCATGCCGAATTGGACTTCATGACACAACAAAACCTGCGTGACCATATAGCTTATCTTCGACGAAGAGCGAGACGATCACGAAGACGGCAGTCGAGATTACCACTCGTGACTCCGGCACCTGGTTCAACAACTGCGGCTGTGACTGAAACAGTGTCACCTGGACATATTCCAGCCGAAACCAGGATTGAGGAAATGTTTTCGGAACGAAATCTCCGAAACGATTTCTTCGAAGCTATCTCGTCCCGCCCTGAACGTACCCCAATAAGACACAGTAAGTTCAAAGTCAAAGCCGAACATCTGGCTCTATTTAATGAACTTACTGACGAGAAAATCTCTCTCTGGAGCAGTCTCTGGGACATCAACTGCGCTGTATACGCCGCGGCCTTAGTACTGACACCCAAGAGCCCCGCCGTAAATAAATCCATTAAGGACAAGAGGCGTATACAGCAATTAGAAACTAAAATGACGTGGTGCCGCCAAGAAGTGTCTAAAATTCAGTGTGCTACTGATGCATTGCGTAAGAGCGGACCTTTCGGTTACAAAACCCGACGCATACTTAGCCAATTGCGGCGCAAACATCACACACTGAATGTGTCTATCTTGGCACTTTTAAAACAGAAATCTGTGGACAAGTTGCGCGCACTTACTTTAGCACGGTAGAAATTGATCACTCGGGTGAGGACAGTCGAAGAAAACTCTACCTTTCTTTTAGCTCCCACTCGTTTGTTTCAATCCAGGGCTAAATTTTCCGACACGTCTAAATCTCCATCAACACCTAAAGAGGTGTTGATGTTACAGAAACTTTTTGGAGAGAGATTTATGAAAAAGACTTGATTGTGCAAGACACTCCAGCCTTTGAGCACTTTGAGGAGTACTGCAATGAACGCCTTACAGATCCTCAAGCGTTTTCCTCTATTACGGTCGACGAAGTGACTCGTGTCATAAGCCGTACTCGTAATTTCGCAGCACCAGGAATGGATGGCATCATCGCCTTCTGGTGGAAATCCTTCCCGTCCGTGCATCGCCACTTAGCACGGATTTTCACACGTTTTGTTCGTGGGGAAGAACCCATTCCTGAATGGCTTGTAGAGGGACGCACTGTGCTTATCCCCAAGAACGGCGACTTGAACAACCCGAAAAACTATCGTCCTATCACCTGTCTCAACACGATATATAAGATCTTTACGAGCGTGTTGAATGAGCGGGTGCTGAGCTCCATTGCCCCTGTTTGGAATGACATCTATGAACAGAGGGGATCGAAAAGGGGTCTAGCAGGTTGCAAGGAAAATCTTCTTATAGACAGGTCAGTCTGTCATGACGCTGTCACCTACAAGCGCAACCTGTCGATGGCCTGGGTGGACTATCAAAAAGCATTTGATACCACACCGCATTCACTTATTGTGACACTTTTGCGGATTTTACGGGTCCATCCGGAAGTTGTGAGATGTATAGAACAGCTTATGCCCCTGTGGAAGACAAAGTTCGCTGTTCCGACTGTGGACGGAACTGATTTCACAAACTGGGTGCATTTCAGACGCGGGGTTTTCCAGGGAGACTCCCTCAGCCCGCTTCTATTCTGCATCTCACTACTTCCCTTATCGATCGAGCTCAGAAGCGGCAGCGGATACATGGCAGGTCCTCCGACAAGGCGAGAGCATAAGATCACGCATCTGTTTTATATGGATGATCTCAAACTCTACGCCTCAAACGAGAAAAACCTGACAGCAGCACTAGAGCTTCGTACTCTGCTCAGTACTCTGCCGCTATAGGAATGAAATTCGGGTTGGATAAATGCGCTGTTTTTCATGTGCGCAGAGGAAAAGATATGAGCGACGGCAATGATGTTCACCTGGTCGACGGAAGCATCGTAAAACATCTTGATGCCGAAGGGTCTTATACATTTCTGGGTGTCCGTGAGAGGGGCGTCCAGGATGTACTCCATGTTCGTCAGACCCTTCGCAGCAGGTGTTTAGCGGGCCTTCGACAGATATGGAGATCCTGTCTGTCAGGCAATAACAAGGTAGAAGCTACAAATATACTTGCTGTTCCAGTCCTTTCATATACATTTGGTGTTATGAAATGGAAAGTCGATGATCTGAAGATTCTTGACAGGAAGACCAGAAAAATTATGAACATCAACCGCAGTCTTCATCCGAACTCCTCTGTGCAACGCATATACCTCCCTCGTCATCTCGGAGGTCGGGGATTATTAAGCTTGGAGTGTTTGCATGATCGAGTCGTCCTGGGTACAGCAAACCAAGTGCTGAGAAGTCAGGATCCCTTATTGAAGTTCGTTACTCTTCACGAACTCACGGGAAAAGGGGCATTTCTGTTTCAAGCAGCTCGAAGAGCAGCAGAGAAATTAGAACTGCACGATCTGAGTCCTGAGGCAACCAACTCGGGTGTAGTCCTCGGATGCGGAGACATAGAAAGGATGTGTTCCCGCATACGAAAAGAGGTCCAAGTATATGGACCTCTTGTCCGAGCTTAGAAAGCTGTATCCTGGGTATAAAGTTAAGGTTGTATTCCTGATAGTTGGTGTTTTAGGTGGCATGAAAGCCTCCTATCGAAGGGAAATAGAGTCCATTCCCGTCTGCAGATCTTCTGCCAACTCTTTGATCTGCAGGATGCAGAAAGCAGTGCTGCTCGGGTCACTCCGCATTGTGCGGGCACTGGATCTAGCGTAATTTCCGCGGCTGCATATCGCCAGGGTTTGGGATGCAGTCGTGTGTATTTAGCTCCACTAGTCTCTAGTATGACGCGGCTCAAAAGGTTGCTGAAGTTTGAGATTAGTGGACGCTTGTCAAGACCTGACAAACCCCATAATAATAATAATAATACACTGACCTTGCTGTTGAACTGAAAACTCTCCTGAAAATGGAGAAGGTCTTCGCGGTACCTATAGTTATCAGTTCGACTGGGGTCATCCCACAAACAATACATAATAGCTTACATATATTAAATTTAAACAGAAACACATATATACAGACACAAAAAGCCGTAATTATAAACACATGTCATATTGTAAGAAAATTCCTAAACATAGCACACGACATTACACCTTTCACACAACATCCACCGAGAATAGCATTACACAATATAGAACGCATATCGCAGCACTCTATATCCGCACAAGACGAACAAATGGCACATACACAACCTACACAACTGCAGTCACAAGAGTCCAACCACACGGAACAAGACGTTCAACCATCACCAAATACACAAAAACTACCCAGAACAACACAACCCAAAACCAGAAACTGGAAACCGACTTCTGAAACATCAGAAGAACAAACACAACAACCCGACACAACACAAAAGCAGAAACGCTACAATCTCCGCCCTCGTTAATATAACATACCACCACACCATACTAGACTAGACGAGGAACAATTTAGGAAAGCAGCCGGTACTTGACTTTGGTCCGTACGGTTGTAAGCCCCGGACTAAGCCCGTGATTATATATATATATATATATATATAAAAAAGAACAATAATAATAATATAGAACACATATCGCAGCACCGTATATCCGCACAAGACGAACAAATGGCACATACACAACCAACACAAGTACCGTCACAAGAGTCCAACCACACGCAACAAGACGTTCAACCATCACCAAATACACAAAAACTACCCAGAACAACACAACTCAAAACCAGAAAACGAAAACTAACAGACACTGAAGCATCAGAAGAACAAACACAACAACCCGACACAACACAAAAGCAGAAACGCTACAATCTTCGCCCTCGTTAACATAACATACCACCACAGAATACTAGACTAGGCTAGGAACATATTAGGAAAGCAGCCGATACTTTACTTTGGTCCGTACGGTTGTAAGCCCCGGACTAAGTCGGACTAAGCCGGAGACGTGATTATTTATAAAAAAAAAAGATAATAATAATAATTTTTATTTATTTGTTTACCTATACATTTTTTTTTTCATACATTGATAATTTTTGCATTGCCAGGTGAATAAACAAAGTTAAAAAAAGAATAAATGATGTTACAGGACCCACAGAGAACGAGGTTCTGTGTGTGGATGTAACTTAAATTATAAACAAATCGACGTTGATTTGGTAGAACGACGTAAACGGCATTTTCCTTGTTTTGAGATAAATGCAAAAAACTACATAATTCATTTATTAATGGACCATACGGGAAATAAATTACATACAAATATTTTATATTTTGTAAATTTATTTATAATGTGCAATAAAAAATGCAGTTACGACTTCTAGACCATTTTTTATACAATTTTGTTACTTACGTCGTTTTTTTTTTTATTGTAAATTGGCGATTACGTCTAAAATATAACTACTTACGCCATTTCACTTGCTTAACAAATCATTTTGCATGGTGCATACGCGTCACTTACGATATCATGTTTTTTTCGGACAATTCAAAAAGCCGCTTAAGTCAGTAGATGTATGTATGTAAATTAACAAAATAAATAAATTTATTTATCTTCTTTAATTACTATTACATAAATCAATACAAAATAGGTAATATTGTTTTAATCATTTATTTTTTATAAACACCACAGCAATTAGGAACTATAAGAAATCTGAAAACTATGAGATTTATGTGGTATTTAAAAATAAATGAATATGATTAATATTGGAATTAACAGTCTGTTTTGAGTATAAAATATAATAAAATCAAAAAGAATAAAGGAAAATATATAAAAAATATGTCAAAACTAATGATTATAATGAAATTAATTTGGTTATTTTGTTTTATTATTGTAGGTATAATTATTTATTAAATCAAGACTACTACCAAAATTTGGCAAAGTTTTCTCAATATTTTTGTTGCTGATGTTCAACAATGAGTGTGATTCATTGTTGTTGTTTTTTTGATACTATTTCATTGTTGACTATTGAGTAAATCGAAAATGTGTCATTTGTCAGAAATGTATCGTTGGTAGTGAATTCATTATTATTGGTTATTAACCTTTCCAAATTAAATAATTCAGGTTGTATTATTATGCCATGTAGTTTAGTCTGGTCTAGTAAAGAATTGAGCACCAGATCTAATAGTTTTTTACTGCTTGTCCTCATTGTTGTCCCTATAAGAAAAACTGGGCGTAAGTGCCATAACAAAAACAAAAATTGTAATTCGTATCATTACTAAATAATGAAAATTTTAATTTCAGTAAGCATTTACTTCCATAAAAATGTTGTATTGATTTTAACTAAAATTTGTATGGCACATAAAAAGCACAAAAATTATAGTTTAAAGTGTCCATATAAATAACGTTAGGTAAAGTCCCTTAAGCAATCAAATATTTTTGAATAAAAAAGGCGTAAGCGACACCACTTGTTTGTCAACGATAATAAAAATTTCCTACAATTATTTAATGTAAAATGTAAAAAATTCATTTAATAAATACGGTTTGAGTGTATTGCAATAACTTTTTACTCTACTGAACCTCAAAAATACTGTAAAAAAGCAGCACAGTGTTACTCCGTATATCACCATGTTAAAACTGACGGTTACGCTAACCGGCCATTGACGTGTTTGGACTTGTTTGGCGCTTAAGCAAATTAAAAAATAATTATCGTGTTTAAATATTTTTTCTGCGTATATAATACTTATATCAATGGATAGCTTAGCTATTCATTGATACCAAAAACTGATTTAACGATTTTTGGCGCTTACGTCGTTTTACCAATCAGCGTCGAAATAATCAGAGTTGGTTAAGGCAACCTAAATATATGTTACAATTATAACAGCGTTAAATATACAAAAGTAAATAAACAAAAATAAAACAATAAAGCAAAACAAAACAATGATCAATCAGTTATCAAGCAATTTTGATATATCAAATAATAAAAGTGATAGTAACCATTTCTTGATGACCTTTTTATGATTCATCTGGATAATATTTATTGTATTATTGATAACAAAATTGCCAAATATGTTTTAACATTTCCCTATAAAAAGAGTATAGTTATATTTGCTTTTGGATTTATTTATTTTCTTTGTCATTGCATAATTAGTAGACATGCTTCTAGTATTGGGTAGCTGTGAGTAAGAAAATCGACTATTGATGGGTTACTATAGATGTGTATTAATATTTCTGCCACATATAATTTATCTATAGACAGCAGCTGAGATTCAAGAAATAATAATTCAGATGGATATCTACTCGGTTTATTATAAATTATTTTAATTATCCTTTTTTGTAAAACATATATATACATTATAATACATTCTTAAAACTTTTGGCTGCTCCCCCCAATTTAATATCGCATACTGGATTGTAGACTGTACTAATCCGAAATAAAACAACTGTAATATACTACTGGTCGTAATTTTAGCCAATCTTTTTAAAAAATACACACCATTCTACGAAAACCAGTAGCAATTTTTTCGATTTGATAATTCCATTTTAAATGCTGGTCTATGATAACTCCAAGATATTTGGTTTTATTAGTCTTGTTTATCACCTGCGAACAGGTACAGACAGAGTGATTATTGTTGCATGTATACAGTCTAAGAGTATTAAATTCTGGCTGGCTACGAGCAGTGCTAGTAAACGTAATATAATTAGATTTTTTTACATTTAGTAATAGTTTGTTGATATCCAACCATGCTTTTACAGTTTGAAGATCCTTCTTAATATACCTCTCAATTTCAGACCAGGAGGGCTGTTTTAAAAAGAAAACAGTGGCTTATGATATGAGTTCAGAGTGAATTTTTAAGTCCATTAAGTCGTTAATATAAATTATGAACCATAATGGACCCAGTACGGTTCCTTGATCTCACTGTATTACAGTACATATTACAGACAATCTATAATGCATTTTTTTCGTTGAACTGAAAAAACTTGCACGTCAGTAGTGTTTACACATACATTTTATTTTGCCACTAGTTAATAACATTATGTAATAAAACTGGCGATTTTGATTAAAACCTAATTATAAGGGAAATATTACCCTAGATTGTAGAAAACGGAAACGGTATTTTACGTTTCGTTCCGAACGGAAAGAAGGGTAGTTTTTTCGTTCTTAGTCCCTGATTAATTTCACTTTTTCACTTTTTGTGTTATGCAAGTAGTGTCGTAACTAAAGACCGCAACTGGTTTTTTTTTTGTCGCTTTTTGACTAACCTACTAGGGGACCTAAAGAAAATACTGCATCCTCCCCCCGCAGATTTAGGCTCTCTCCCAAAATATGAAATTCGCCGCTGTTTGCCAATTTCGCAGTAACTGGCTCTCATCTTCCATGTCAGGAATTTTCGTACCAAATCAATCATGATCAGAGAATAGAGACTAGTGTGGACACGGACAGAATTACATTTAAATACGTAGATATAGAGTTACTCAGTTGGGAAACTAATTTATTGCTCGTCTCTCGTAATATACTAACTTAAGCTGGCCGGTTGCGCAGTAGCAAAAAAAAAAAAAATAGATTGGAGCGTCGTTAGTATTCGTGTCACACAAAAATGAATTTTCAAAGTAATTTGGGAAGCACTCGTGCGTAAAGCTGCGTTCAGAGCTCTTTAAATTAGTTGACTGTGCATTGTGCGCAATGGATAAGTTTAGTAGATAGTTTTAACATTCAAGGCAGCGTTTACAGCTCTGGAAATTAGTGTGTTATGACTAGTGCGACATCTTTAAACCAACTACGGAGGCTTCGTAAAATGTTTATTATTTATTATCGTTTTCCTAATTCTGCTGTCCTAGATTTTTACTAACTAAACCTATACTAATTACGTAAATTGATTATATTTACTGTTCGTCTTTGTAATTTTGGGCGAGATTTGTTGTAATCGGCGCGATGACATTTTGTTAGGTTATGTAAATGCCAGTGGCGTACGCAGGGGGGATTAGGGGATAATCCTCTCCCCTGAAAATTCTAAAAGTACTAAAATTATAATTACCGTATTTCAAGACTGCGCCCTTTTCAATACGTGTAAATTCCGATGTTGTGAAATACCCCCCCCCCCCCCCCGAAATATTTTTCTGCGTACGCCACTGGTAAAGGCATACAATTTAAACGTTCTCCCTGATGTAGACTGAGATAGCCAATGTGGTTATATGTCTGTCGGAGTTATTAAAACAACTCACTAACTATAAGTTTGGAAAACTATCAACAACGTATAACGTATTAAATCTAGAGCTCTGAACGATTGCTCAAGTTACCATATGACAAACTTGTTAGTGACAGTCAACAGTGAACAACTCATAGCCAGCGGCGGCGAAAGGCAGGGGCGAGAGGGGCACAGGCCCAGGGCGCCACGCTGTTAAGGGCGTCAAGACGAACTCTCAAATATACACATCCTTAGTAGCGTATCCAGAAATTTATGAAAGGGGATTGCAAAAGATGATCACTTATTTTTGTTTGGAACAGAGATGTAATTTTTTATTTCTATATCAATATATGTACGTTTTAGCTGCCCCGCCCGGTTTCGCTCGGGGACAGTTATTATTGACCTACTGACCTACTGATTTTTTTGGAACTTACAACATACTTATTCGTAAGTAACTAATTAGAAAAATATACTGTAAGCAAGTGAAAGGCTAGGATTAAACTGAACAGTATTACTTATCAAAGAGCCTCTTTAAAAACAATGTTTTTTTTAGACTACAATCTTTACCCGCTAGCGGGTAAAGATTGTTGCTTGACACGCGAACGCGCAACATAGAATACTACGTAGCGCGGCGCGCCTTTCGAAAAGCATAGACTCCGGAAAACAACGCCAGTTACCTTCAGGGGATGACACTGCGACTCCTGAATAGTGTATGAATCGCATACCTACTTTGCCACTGACGAAACGTATGTAGTCGCTGGTAATTTCAAGAAAATTCATTAAATATGAATGGAAAACATGAATTTCAATCCACCCGCGCACACAAATATCATTATAACTTTGAAACTACTGAATCGACTTTAATAAAATACATCTGAAAACCTGACCAGATGATGTATGTAGCTATACACAGAAGAAAAAAAGAAAAGAAAAAACTCATGAAAATCGGATCAGAACTTCTCGACGGAAATTTTTAAACTAATATTTCTTAATTTCTGTTGATATTGTTGTCCTTCAATAATTGGGGGGGGGGGGGGTGCACATGACCCCAATCCCCTTTTTCGGTACGGCACTGCATATTTTATTAAAAGGGCGCAGTTTGGCTGTTTTTGCCCCGGGCGCCATAAGGGCTTGCGCCGGCTCTAGCCTATAGTCGACTAATTTAAGAGTCACCCGACTGTAGTCGGGTGACACAACTTATATTTCACTCACTCATAATACTGTCGCACTCTGCGCAGTACAGTGTCCCACTGCCCAGATTAAGATAGCCCAACAGTAGTTATTAAAATAAAAACTTATAGAAGTATAGGTGTATGTCTACAAAAATACTTTTTATTAATGCAGGTCGAGGAGCAGCTATGATAATTGAGAGTCTCTGTCTTTTCTACCACATGGATTGTTTCAAGTGCTGCGTATGTCATGTCCAGCTCGGGGATGGCCTAATGGGAACGGATGTTCGAGTACGAAATAATAAGTTACACTGCCACAATTGTTACTCAAGTGACGACGGTGTAAAATTTAGCTGTGTCTAACCTTTATACCTAACGTTGTTTATTAATATTTTATCGTATGCATATAATTTAGCTAGAAATTAACCTATATATTACACATTTATTGAGACATTTTTTTGTAGAAATTTGTTACTCAAAAATTTATATGAACAGTTTTTATTTTATGATAACTGTGTTGTATATATGTTTTCTCATATATACTGTTTTGTTGGAAACCAAAATGGCATATGTTTTGCTACAGAGATAATTTGAACACATTAAAACCTTGTATAAGATGTTATACACTTCTTAAAAAATTTAGGATGGCTTGAAAACATTGTGTTATCTACTAAAAGACGTGTAAGGTAGTTAGTAAACATACACTTGCTGTTACTTTTGTATTATCTCTTGTTAACAAAATAGCAAAATAAGAATTAACAAATATGGCGACAGTTTATAATCTCTAGAGCTGCATTCATAAAATGCCAGTCCTCGAGAGCCGTAGTTAAAGGTATTGAAAAATAGTTCATTAATACGTAGATTCATATCAATTTGATGTATAAGTCCAATGATATAATTTCAATATGCAAAGTTTGTGACGTGCCAAAATAAAATATGCCAATTCCTGACAATAAGCATTACTGAGGCCTATTTTTTACAATCCAAAACGGTTCTAAAGGCAGCTATGGTAAAATACTCAGTACTTTAATGTGTTGAAATTTTCAGCTATAACGTACTATTACTTATTTTGTAGATTACAGAATATAATTAAATAATTATGTAAAATAGTGTTTCTTTTGTGTACTGTTTCTAACTACATATACCTTTGTGGTTTTCGACATAAATTATTATTAACTAAATATACAACTGTGTTCTCTAATTAATTGTTAAAACACTATAGTTGCTTATTTAATTGATAATATGATCTTGGTACATATTATAAATATGTAGAAATGTATAATGGAAAGGTTGAATTATAAATCGTTATTTATTGTAATTGACAATTAAATTTTTTTTCATCATTAATATGTGCGTTTTTGTTATATTTTAGTTTATTCTTTTAAGAAACAGGTTCTTCATAAATTGGCGTCTTGTGACACCTCTTGTAGCTCTAGTGCGTCAACTCTATCAATTTCAGGATCTAAGTAGGTAGTGAAGTATTACTTTTTTTAATCCTCCTTTTTTTAACTAGCGAGTTATCATGCAGAATGTCCCAGGAATATTGTGGTTGCGAGGTCGCATTTTGCACCCTTTTTAAAATGTGGTATAACTAACGCTAATGTATGAATAGCTACAGCATAGGTGTTTACATATTTAAAGTAACAGTACCTGCAGTGACAGATCCAAGGGGGGGTGATAATTCCCCCAATTTTTTTTTGAAAAATTAAATTTTATAAAAATGAAAAAATCCATTATTATTTTAATATTAAAAATTTATTTTTGCAGACAATATGACTTTTCCTTATAAAATAAAAAGTTTCCTTCCGTGGAAAATAGTTTGCCAATCCCTGGCTTATTTATACCTATTTGTATTTCATAAATTAATTATCTCCCCCCCCCCTTCTTCAAGATTGTAGACTAGATCCGCCATTGTTCACTTGGCCCGGACACCGGAAGGCACTAGCGTATTGAGGGGGGGCACTGGGGCAAGTGCCCCCCTTTAAGGCCAGTGAACTCAAAATTTAAAATTTTTTAAATAATCGTACCGTAAAATCACGACGTTGTACAACATATAGACTATTTTCAGTAAAGGATGAGATTATCATTTATTTTTTTTGTTTTTGATATTTACATCAATATCCTACAGCAGGTATCAATTTCATTTGGGTCGAAGGCCAATGCAATTATTTTAATGCAATTTCCAAAAATTTTCATCCGGGGAAGAATCTCCGAGGACCCCCGGACTCCCCATTCTCCCACAAAGTATAGAATACTTAAATGAAGAGGTATCTTAATACTAATGATTTTTCATAGTCACCTAGAATATTGAGACTGTTTAGACAGATTTGTTGGATAAGTTTTTCATAAAAATCAGCCAGTTTCTGACTGTAGTTCTCATTTCGTCGTCTACCACCCAGAAATTTATTGAGATGGGATAATAAATGATAATCATTTGGTGCAAGATCGGGTCTATATGATCCGTAAAAATGTCCCAATGAAATTCGACAAATCAAGTGTATATATTATATTTGAATGTATATATGGACCGCTTCGATAGGGGTCCACCAACTTCAAAAAACATTACAGGAGGTCTATGATGCCAACAATATTGAGTGACACTGATCTATATCATCAAATTGTATTTTGTTTATTATATTCGCGTACCAACTACGTATTTATGACTAGAATATAGTCCTTTTTTAACTAATTAATAAAAATCAGCTTGATACAAGGGCCACGGCAAAATTTTCAGAGGGACCCCGTGTAAGCTTGATCCGCACTTGCTTGATGGGTAACAAAAAATATGTTACGGGCAGGATGTGTCCCGCGATCCTACCCCCTTCTTATAGATAAGCATCAAAAGTGCCCCCCCGAACCATGACTCCTGGATTGCCACTACCGGAAGGATTGACAAATTGAGAACTCGGGAAATTAATATATATTCGTAGTGTGCGTTATTCGAATTTGTTTGAACCTATACCGTCCAAGTGACTTGGTGAATAACAACTCAACCTTCTGGGCACGCCACTGCGAGCAAACACCTGGGAAGCCAGTTTAATAGAAATTCACAACTTCGAGGGAACAGATCTTGTCTACCGCCCGAATGCGGAAAGTAAGGTAGGTGGACTATTATTTCTTAGAAAATAGGGGTCAAATCCTCGAACAAGATATTACCGATTTAAATTTGGTGACACCAAGTGAAACTTAAAAGTGTCACGATAACGAAGGGGTTGGTATTACTCATTTAAAGCCAACCCGAATATTACATTTGGTGGCACAGGCGGATTTTCAGTCAAATTCCGTCGTGTATAAGCTACCAAATTAGTACAGTTTGAGGCCTAGCAGTGGGATATGCGAAATCTCAACCTTAAAAGATTTAAAAAGCCAATTCACTACATGAATGGCACCATAATGATGCAAATTGTTACAGTTGGTAATTGGCGACTATCAGGGAAAATACGCGCCGCACAGAGCCAAGTCAGAACCAAGCCAACTAGGCCCCCAAATCGGTACCAGGGGTGATTAATGGCTAAGAGGTGGTATTCTAGAAATGCAAGCAGCACAAAGCCTTGCCTACAATTTAGGCCCATACGCATCCCCGCCAACTATCGTTACATACAATAATCCACCGAACGAGATAGGCGGCTTCTGGACCGTGCGGTGATATTTATATGTTCTGCGTCGGGTTAATCATATTTGGAGTAAAGATCAGACTAGCAAAATAAAAAAAAACAAAAAACTGCAGTTTTTGAGGATTCGTATTTATATATATGCGACTCTTTTGATTATGAACTTTGGCAGTGGCAGCGCTAGCAGGGGGTCCGGGCCCCTCCAAAAATTTCTCTCGTCCCCAGAATTGCTTGGAGAAAAATGTATTTTAGAAATGAGGACCTTTTTTTAGGTCATCACTTGTAGTTTTATGTGTAAACTATAAAAAAATTATTTCAAATATTTCCAGCCCCCCCCCCAAATTTTGAGAGCTAGCACTGCCACTGAACTTTGGCCTCTAATGCTATATAGGCAAAT
This sequence comes from Liopterus haemorrhoidalis, assembly GCA_963971575.1. Taxonomy (NCBI): domain Eukaryota; kingdom Metazoa; phylum Arthropoda; class Insecta; order Coleoptera; family Dytiscidae; genus Liopterus; species Liopterus haemorrhoidalis. The sequence goes on along the minus strand of OZ020614.1, from coordinate 31,599,906 downwards.
TAACACCAAAACAATTAAATAAGTCCTCAGAACTTCTTTGTGTTGTTGGTTGCGGGCATTTAGTAAATCTTCTGTAAAGTACTTGCCAGTTACACATGGAGAGATCCTATAATGAAAAATTGTAAATCAGAATCAGACAAGAATTGTAAATATTCCGGTCAGTGCAAATCCTGCAATAGCATTTGTTGATGTAGCTGCCAAAGTTAATGACTTCTTAACTGTAATTGTAACATGTTACAATCGCCCCAAATGAAGTGTTACAATTGACCCCAAGCTGACATATTTGTTTTACCTGTCAAATGCAACCCAACCTCAAGGTCTATAGATTATAAAGGTTGTCTCATTGAGCAGCTTATAGAGAGCGCGGGTAGGTATGCGGCGAGGGTAAGCTATGACGTCAGCGCCAGTCCTAGTACTGCTATAAACGTGTTGTTAGTATTGTTATAGTTCATTGTTTTCTTCAGTTTTGAGTATTTCTGAAGACTTTTAACAATATTTGAGAATTTATTGTATTGTTGAACTAATTTTAACGAATTCGAGGTAAGTTTTATTGGAAGTATTAACAAAATTAGATAGAGAATAGTATTTATTTAACTGTATAAATTTCTTTAAAGCATATAGTAATAATTTGTATCCTATCTTTTGTTTATTTGTTTAATGTACCTAATTAATAATAATAATAAAAATGTATGTATGTATATGTATATGTATGTATTTATTTATTTTTATTATTATTTTTTAAAGGGTATGGCAACAATATAATTTTTTGTTAAAAACATGTAAAACATACATAACTAAATTTTTATAAATTTTTGTAAAATACTATGTATAATTCGAAGCCTTAGGGCAAGAATAATAAAGTTCTATCTAATAATAATAATAATAATAAAATTCTGAATATTAAAATTATTTTTATTTTTACTGTATTATATGTATCACCCAAGAACTCAGAAGTAGATGATTACAGTGGATGGGACACGTTATGAGGATGCGGGTGGACAGAATGGTTAGGATGATATGGGAAGATTGAATACCCGTCAACCAGTGGGAAGACCTCGCAAGAGATGGAGAGATCAGCTAACCGAAGATCTAACAAGTATTGGTATACAAGGTACTTGGCAAGACCTGACAATGAATAGATCGAGATGAAGGGTTTATGCGAGTGACGCCAAAAGTCAACCGGACTGATAGTGCCCAAAGAAGAAGAGGAAGATATGTTTCATTTTGTAATACGTAACTAACAGGGAAAGTTCATTTTTTATGTTGTATATTTACAATACATTTATAATATTATCATAGTATTGGTTCACATGGACACTTCAAAGTCTTTACACACCACAAGTCACTAAAATCATCAGATCTAGTTACGTATTACAAAATGAAACACAACGTATAAAATTATATGTATATACTAGCTGAGTACCCGTGCTTCGCTACGGTATATTGACGGTTTGCCATCATCGTGCAATTATTATAAGGCATGGTTCTTTATAGATCACATTGCTGACTCTCTCCTCAGGTGTAGATTCACCCCGTTAGAAGCTCATTACTGTAAAATTCGTAGTTTGTTTCTAAACATGTGCACGGGTAACTTTTATAAGCAAAAACCTAGTCGATATCTCATCTGTCCTAAGAGATATCGAGGAATCCGTGAAAAAACATTATATTCCTCTTCACCCCATAGGGGTCGAAATATCCTTTCTTAGTGGGTTCTTACGTCATATCCAGAAATGTACTCTTAGAATTTCTTATTTCTAATAAAAAATTCTTTAGGAATGAAATTTAAAAAACTGTCAGAACACCATCGAAAGATTTTAAAAAGTCACCTATATGCCATAAAGGAATGTTATAACTCAACAAACAAATAAGTTACGAAACATTATATAAGTCGCCCTGTTTTAATGTAGATTCGCCCAGTTAAGTGTTGATTGAAGTAAAATCCTAAATTACATTTTTATACATGCGTACGGGTAACCATAGTAAGTAAAAAGCAAGTCGTTATTGCATCAAGAGATATTAAGAAATCCGTTTGCACCCCCTAGGGGTCGCATTTCGAGAAATCTCTTCTTAGTGGTTGCTTACGTCATGGAAGAAATATAGTCCCCGAATTTCAATTGTCTACTAACAAATACCAATGTACCAATGAAATTTAGGGAAATATAAAAAATGCAATTTAGGGGTGAAATATAAAAAAAAAAAAGGTCAAAATGAAATGATCTTGAAACTAATGAAAATAATAAATGCGAAAAAGTACAACATAGTTATAGTACAACAAAGACAGAAGCTACAAAGGGTTCTATAATACACCCCGAATCTAGAATCGCCCCTTTAGGGATTGATGATTACAGCAAAATCCTGAATTTAATTTTTAAACACATACGGATAACATTGTAAGCAAAATCCAAATCAATATATCATTGGACCTAAGAGATAATGAAGAATCCGAGGAAAAACCTTTTATCACTTTTCATCCCCTAGGGGTCGAATTTGGAAAAATTCCATTTAAGCGGGTGCTTGCGACATGGAGGGAATATATTTCCTGAATTTCATATCTCTATGTGAAGGGACGTTCTTTCGAATAAAAAATACCAATTTACGCCTTTAGGGATGAATTTTTAAAAAAATTCAAAACGCTTTCTAAATATTTTAAATAGAAAATTATGTACCAAAATGGAATGTTATAACTCAGGAAATACAAAGGTTTCTATAATTCACCCCAAATGTAGATTTACCACTTTAAGGGTTGATTAGGGCAAAATCCTGAATTACTGTTTCAAAAATTTGTATGGGTAACCTTTGTAATCATAAACTAAGTCAATATCTCATTGGTCCTAAGGTATATTGAGGAATCCTTCAAATCACATTTCACCCCTTAGAACTCGAATTCGAAAAATCTCTTCTTAGTGGGTGCTTACATCACGGAAGGAATATACTTCCCGAATTTCATGTCTCTATATCCAAGGGAAGTTCTATCGAATATAAATACCCATTTAACCCCATCCCCCCATTTACATTTAGAGGTGAAATTTTAAAAGACTGTCAAAACTATCTCGAGATATTTGAAAAAGACACCGGTGAGACAAAAATGTTATTAACTTAATAAACACAGGAAACACGACGGGTTGTATAATTTACCCCGATTGTAGACCTCTATAGGGGTTGATACGGACAAAGCCTGAAATAGGTTTTTCGGTATTTGGATGGGTAATCTTTGTAAGCAAAATCCAAGACGATATCTTATTGGTCCCAAGAGGTATTGAGGAATCCTTGAAATCACATTTCACCCCTTTTCACCCACTTAGAGGATGAGTTTCGAAAAATCCGTTCTTAGTGGGTGCTTACGTCATGGAGGGAATATACTTCACGAATTTTATTTATCTATGTCCAAGGGATGTTCAATCGACTACAAAATTCCCATTTACCCCTTAAGGGTGAAATTTTAAAAACTGTCAATACCATTTCGAGATATTTTGAAGACACCTATATGCCAAAAGGAATTTTATAATTCAACAAACACAGGGAATATGATGGGTTGTATAATTAACCCTTTCGGAAATTCACCACTTTAGGGGTTGATTAGAACAAAATCCTGAAATAAGTTTTTCAACATTTATATCGGTTATCCTTGTAAGTAAAAACCAAGACGATATCTTATTAGTCCGTAGAGATATTTAGGAATCCTTGAAATTACATTTCACCCCTTAGGGGTTGAATTTCGAAAAATCCCGTCTTAATGTATGCTTATCTCATGGAGGGAATATACTTTGCGAATATCATGTATCTATGTCCAAGGGATGTTCTATTAAATAAAAAATATCCTTTTGCCCCTTTAGGGGTGAAATTTTGAAAAACTGTCAAAACCATTTCGAGATATTTTAAAAAGGCATCTATATGCCAAATAGGAATTTAATAACTCAACAAACACAGGAAATACGTCGGGTTCTATAATTCTCCCTGATTGTAGATTCACCCTTTTAGGGGATGAATAGGACAAAATCATTTCTTAGGGGGTTGTTAAGTCATAAAAGGGATATACTTTCCGAATTTTATGTTTCTCTGTCTAGACGACATTCTATCGAATATAAAATACCAATTTACCCCTTTAGGGGTGAAATTTAAAAAAACGGTCAAAACACTTTCTAAATATTTTAAAAAGACACCATATGCCTTAAAGAAATGTTACAACACAACAAACACAGAAGATGCGAAGGGTTCTATAATTCACCCTGATTGTAGATTCACCCCTTTAGGGGTTGATTAGTACAAAATCCTGAAAAATAAGTTTTTCAACATTTATGTGGGTAGTCTTTGTAAGCAAAAGCAAGGTGATATATTCTTGACCTAAAAGATACTGAGGAATCTGTGAAAACACATTTCACCCCTTTTCACCCCTGAGAGGTCGAATTTCGAAAAATCGTTTCTAATGGGGTCCTTAAGTCATAAAAGGGATATACTCCTCGAATTTTATATTTCTTTGTCTAGACGACATCCTATCGAATAAAAAATGCCAATTTACCCCTTTAGGGGTGGAATTTAAAAAAACGGTCAAAACACTTTCTAAATATTTTAAAAAGAAACCTATATGCCAAAAAGGAATATTATAACGCAATAAACACAGAAGATGCGAAGGGTGCTATAATTTACCCTGATTGTAGATTCACCCCTTTAGGGGTTGATTAGGACAAAATCCTGAAATAAGTTTTTTAATATTTACATGCGTAATTACTGTAAGCAAAAACCAAGTCGATATCTTATTGGACCTAAGAGATATTAAGGAAACCGTGAAGCCACATTTTACCCCTTTTAACCCCCTTTTCACCCACTTAGAGGATGAGTTTCGAAAAATCCGTTCTTAGTGGGTGCTTACGTCATGGAGGGAATATACTCGCCGAATTTCATGATTGTAGGTTCAGTGGTTTGGGCTGGGCGTTGATTATGAGTAGGTAGCTTAGTTACGATTTTATATATATAGATAAGTTATAGCCTGTTTCTTTGGTTTAAGCGGAACTAGATTTTGAATTCTAGTACCTGTTAACGTTTAATTGAAGCTTTTGATCATTATGTTTAGCAAAACCCAACTTCAAACATTAAAACATTAGCTTGTGATAACTTAATAAAATTTAAATTCCATTTGGTCCGCTTAAAGGAATAGCTTATATACATGTTATCTTTTAATCAGGAATAGGTTCAGCAAATTATTTAAGTCCTCGAGATAAAATATAAGTGTTTATTTTAATAATATATTTACATCACCTCGTCCACCATCTTGTAAGGTACATTACTAAGTTCAGAACAGAACCCGTCTGCTCGGTTCCTGTTCCCTTCGACAAACATCAACAACCGACCGCTACTGCCATCTAGCTGCACCGAGCGGGATTTTCGAAGTGACACGCGATATCACTCGGCCTCTCCTGACCTTGCGACGTCTCCGTCCGCGGAATACTCGACCTCGTATTCCTGCAGGTGCTTCAGTGCTCTGCGCTGACGTGGTGGTCTTCTTGTTGATGGGGCTTCCGACTACCGTCGTTCTGTGGTTGTGGGAACCGCCTATGGTTCAGGGTCGACCTGCGCCTCGAGCTGATTTTCTCCGATGCCTTCCTCTTCCTCCGACTCGGAACTGTCGTCCTCATCAGCCCCAGACCTCGGTTTGCACCCCTTGAGTGCAGAGACGTGCGCCGTCGTGGCGAACATCCTACCAACTTGGTTTCTCTCTAGCTGGCAAACCCTGTAGGTATCTCCGGGAAGAACTTCCAGAACCACCAGCGGCCCCCGGTACTTTGCCTGCAGTTTACTGATCTCCCCTGTAGCGACATTTGCCCTTCTCATTTATACGACTTCGCCGATCTCATAGGTAGGTGCGAGACATCTATGTTTATCGTGACGCCGTTGCCACTTTGGGTGTTGTCCGATGATGCGTTCCCGCGCCTCTTCACGTAACGCCTGCGGGTCCTGTTGGGCAGCATCATCACCTGTTAACTGGCGGTACAGTCCAACTACGTACCTGGGCTTGTAGCCGTGCAACAAGTAGAAAGGACTCTTCCTCGTCGTTTTGTTGGGTGATGCGTTGAGGTCCCTCTGCACCGTCGTCCCAGCCTTGTTCCTCCTGGTCACCCAATTTGGTCTGCATCGTCGCGATCAAATTGCGATTAACGCGCTCGACTTGTCCGTTCGCGCGTGGATGTCGGCTGCTTATCAGCACCAGCTGGAATCCTCGCCTCGCGCAGAAGCTCTTGGTCGTGTCGAAGCTCCTCCATTGTTGTCGAGGTTACAGGCCATATCTGGACATACTTCGTCAAGTCATCCACTGCCACCAGGATATGTTTATTTCCATTTTTACTCGTGGGAAACGGTCCCACGTGGTCCAGGTGCACCGTCTCGAATGGTCTGACCCCTGGAGGTATCGGATGCAGGTACCCTAGTCGTTTCCCGCCTGGGATCTTCACCAGCAGATCCTCCGCACACCTCGCGATGTGGTTCTTGACGTAGTTACGCATGCGACCAAACCAGTCGTGCTCGCGTATAGCCGCAAACGTCCGATCTACGCCGAAGTGGCCATGTAGGTCATGATATTTCACCACTAGGGACTTCCTCATGCTCTTCGGCACCACATACCTTACCTCTTCTCCGGCCCCGGTTGGCACTCGCCTATAGAGTAGATTATCCCTCAGCAGGTACTCCTTCTCCAGATGTTGTTCTTCCGGTCTTCGCTCCGCAGCGTCGTTCTTCAATACATCAATGATTTTTCTGAGCGCTGTGTCCGAGTGTTGGATCGTTAAGACGTACTCCTCTTCGGTAAGTGTAACGAGAACGTCCAACTTACTCTCAACGACGTCCGTCCAGGTGTCCGTTAGTGCCCCCACCGGTGCTCGACTCAGCGCGTCTGCGTGCAGCATTTTCTCACTTGGTCGATGTCTAATGTCCACATCGAATTCTTGTAGCAGTAGGCTCCACCGTGCTATCTGAGGATTTTTCGTCTTATGCGTATTCATGTACACTAGGCATTGGCAATCGGTGACTACAACCGTGTGCACAAATCAGCAACTCTCTCAGCCGCTCCAAGCAACAAGCCACAGCCATCAGCTCCAAGCGACTCGAGTGGTACTTCTTCTCCGCTTCTTTTGTACGCTTGCTGACTGCCTGTACTAAGTGCAGCTGTCCATCTTTGCCTTTCTGCAACAGGATGCCCGCGAGTCCTTTCGCACTCGCATCCGTATGCAACTCAGTTTCTGCCTCCGGATCGAACAATTTCAGTGTTGGTTCCGCAGTGATTTCGGGCTCTGCTGTTCATAGCGGTTTAGTGCTGGTAATAACTCCCGCACATTCGCGAACGACATGGCACGCACTGCACTTGCCACTTGTCCGTCTAGTCCACGTATGCAATACTTCACCACGTCCGATTTCGCTATGCGCCCTCGTCGCGCTAGAGCGAGCATAGTGTATACATAAGTTGTGTGCGATTCGTTTCGCCTTTTCCTTTTTGCTGCAAGTTCCGCATGGATCAGAGTTGGATCCGCATCACTTGAGAACGCTTCCATCAACTCCACCTTAAACGTACTCCAGGTGGCGACTCCCTCGGCGACGGCTCCATGCCACAGCTTGGCTGCTCCCCTCAGGCGACCAATTGACCTTGCCAATATCAGTGGTTCGGACCACTCGTAAGCCTGTCCTATTTCTTCCACCCTCCGTAGCCACTCCTTGGCCCACAAGCCGATCTGGTCATCCGGATCAAAGATGGGCAAAACCTCTTCGGGCACATCTCCACTCGCTACGTACATCCTTTCCAATGCAAACCTCGGTAGCTCTGGCCTCATCAGTGTGCGCTGCAACATGTAGCTCGCAGCTCTCGCTGGTCCATAATCAGCCTGCGTGTTATGTGACCTTAGGTTTGATGGTACTGGAGTGCCTAAGTTGTGCGTGTAATGAGTCTCCGGCCTTTGGTCCACCGTATTTCGATCACGCACATCCTCCGGCTCCGTCTGTGCCTCGAACGACTTATATAAATTTACATCGTACCTGTCTGGCAGTATATCTATGCCTACCTGCGCCGATGTACATAGGCCACCGATATATTCGGTGTTCAAAGCTCGTGCGTCCCTCAGCTGCTGCAACGGCATCTCGTACCCGGTCCTAACATTCCAAGGTGCATCCAGCTGCTGTGCTGTCGCCCCGGGCTCGTTGTCCACGGCCTCCGCAGTTGCGAGTTCTCTCCGCACGTTCTCTTGTCCAGATTCACTGGGTTCAACGGCTTTCTTCCGCATGTTTTTATTTCCCAGCGTGATTCACACAAAACTGTATTAGCCGAAACTTGTGCAAATTCCACGTACCTGTGTTTTCCAGATAGCCTTGAATGTTTCCGTACAACAATTTTCACTGGCCTTTGTTAACTCCAGTCCCGAAAATCTTTCCACGTGTTCAACACTATCCTTTAATATCTACTGCCATCCGCCGTTGTTTTCCTCAAAATCCCACTTCTGAAGTGTTATCTTTTAATCAGGAATAGGTTCAGCAAATTATTTAAGTCCTCGAGATAAAATATAAGTGTTTATTTTAATAATATATTTACATCACCTCGTCCACCATCTTGTAAGGTACATTACTAACTAAGTTCAGAACAGAACCCGTCTGCTCGGTTCCTGTTCCTTTCGACAAACATCAACAACCGACCGCTACTGCCATCTAGCTGCACCGAGCGCGGTTTTCGAAGTGACACGCGATATCATACATTTTATTGTTGCGGTATTTTTTATAAAAAATAAAATAATTTTCATTATGTTATCTTGTTTATATTTGCCCACCTTACATGTATCCTTTAATTAACTAATTACAGCCTTAGGAAACTATTCACTTTTTAATTTTATTAGCAAGATAAAAATATTTGTAAATATTAAAAAATACATAAAAAATAGCATACATTAAATTATATTTACAATAATGGGATTAAATTATTTAATGAACTGATTCTGGAAATTAAAAATAATTCTTATGTAAATCAATTTAAATCTAAATGCAAATTGCTATTTAATTTTAGGTTTTTTCTTTTACAGTTACTTTTAAGGGAACAATCTTTCGCTGTATATTTATGTAATTGGCAATCCTAAACCATTGTAAAATATTATCATATTATTGTTATTTGTAAACAATATTATTTTTCTTAATTTAAGGTGACCATTTTTTGTCAAATATAAAACCAGGACATTTAAAATAGCCCAAGTACAGGCGCGTGCAATAGGAGAAGGGTCCTTGGGTCCTGACTCCAGTAACTAAAAAATCATATCTTTATCTTCTTTATATATAAAAGAGAATATTTGTGGCTATGTCCGGAAATTCTAACCCACTTCCAGATATGCTACCGAGTTGAAATTTTGCATACAGGTAGCAAATGGCTCCATCATAACTAGAAAAATCGAAAATCTCAAAAAAGTCCCATCAGAAACGAGAAATTAATAATTTTGTTTTTAATTATATTGGACCATCGAAGTATGTATCATGCGTTCAGTGAGATCGCGGGAATTTCGTTTCAATGGTTGTTTGCTAAAACTAAAATACTGGAAATATCTAGCTTATTATTTACTTTACATCAACAATTTATAAAGACAATTTGTTTTGATTGAAGAACGATTATTTTCTGTTTAGTGTAGCTTTTGAATATTTAGGGGGACAGAGGAAGCGCTACTTATAAACTTGAAATATCTCTCTTATTATTGACTTAACATTAAACATGTGCATAACAAAAGTTGATATAATATCAATAATATAAATAAATAAATAAACAAATCTTTCCTCAATATATCAGACCTATAATGAGATATCGACTTGGTTTTTGCTTCCAAAGGTTACCCATACACAAGTACAAAAACGTATTTTGCTCTGATCAAACGATAAACGACAAATCTAGATTCAAGATTAGTTATAAAACGCTTCGGATGGCCTGTGTTTTATTTCTTTTTGGCACATAGGCGTCTGTTTAGAATCTGTACATGTATTAAAACTCAAAAACGGTTTAACCGATTTTAGTGCTATTTGCAACAAATTTATCTGGAAAGATTTTAAGCTATATATGGTCGCTGTATGACACCATGCATCCGATCAATTAAGAAATATTTAGAAAAAAAGTCGGAAAAATTTTCCGTATTATAAAAAACTATAAAAGATACACATATTCAAAATATATATTAACGAATTTTAAGGTTTAATATTGCTACAAAAATGTTCTCGAGAATATATATCACAAATTTTTCTATTTTCATTTTTGACGACAATTATAACGTTAAATTCGCTGTTGAACATTATTGCAATTATTATTAAAGCAATACGAATAAAAAATCTTCCTTGGGTGGCAAGCATATTTACTAACGAAAAAAAGTGCTCCGACCTATATAGGTTCGATTTATAAATCAGGAATTATCACGGAGTAATTATAATAAATATCATAATAAATAATTTCGTAAGGTGCAAGATAAAATGTTTCACGTGATCGGCGCTGCATTTGGCGATGAGTGATTCTCACATGGGCATTTTATGTGGTATTTTCCTGGGTTAGCACAACGGGACACTTATACGTGTTGTTACTAAATGTCTGTACTACCAATGTTTACAAAGAAGTTCGTACTTAAATTATTTGTATAAGAAGCACATATTAATACAATGGTAGATTAAAATAAATAAATATATTTGAATATAAAACGATTCGAAGCAACCAGTCTTGAACCGATTTCGAAATGGGCCCGATCTAAGTGGGTTTCGACTATTTTTTTCGGCAGCGAAGCAGCGGGTATACTGCTAGTAACTTATATAAGGTGTCCATAAGAGTTATGCCTCGGTAGTTTTGGGTGCTGTCGTGATCCCCTTTTTTGTATATAGGACATATAACGCCTTTTCTCCATCCATTTGGAAATCCTTGTCCTTTCCACACTGCATTTAAAATTTCTTCAATTTTACATTTCATATTTTCCGTGCTGTAAATCCAAGCTTCATTTTGAATGTTATCTTCTCCAGGTGCTTTCTTTTTCTTCATTCGTGTTAGTTGTTTATCTATTTCCTCTTTTGTTATTATATTTTCTGTAAAAGATGGGCGTTTTGGTGTGCTTATTGTCATTTTATCGGTACCCTGTAGTGTTCTTATAAAATGTTTTTCCCATTCTTCGATTTTTATCTTTGTACTGATCTTATTTCCTGTATGCTTGTCTCTGTTTATAAATTTCCATATTTCTGATTCGTTTTTTATTGCTTCTATGATTTTGATTATATTGTCTTCGTGTTGTTTCTTCCTTGCCTTGCACATAGCTTTGTATTCTCTTTTTTTGGTGTGATAATTGTCCTTGGTTGTGTGGCCTTTTTTCCATTTTCTGAGTGTTTTTCGTACTTCTGTTTTCCGCTTCTTACATTCTTTGTTCCACCATGGGTTCTTCCTAGTAATGTAACCCACGTATTTTAGCTTTTTCCTTACTGCCTCTTTTATAGCTGCTTTTAGTTCTTCTAACATTTCTTCTGTCTTTGTTTCTTTAAAAGTTTGGTTGGATAAAGTTTGTTTGTATGTTTTTACTGCTTCTTCAGACCAGTCGTTGGTTTCTACCCATTTTTTTTTTACTGTTTCTACTAATATGTTCTCTTTCAACTTTACTATTATTGGTTGGTGTTCCGTATCCATCCTTTCCCCTACTTCAAATGCCTCTAACTTGTATCTTGCTTCCTCATTTGTTAATACATAGTCTATTACGGTATTTCCTTGCGGTCCTAGGTATGTATATTCGCCTTCATGGTCTCCATGTATGTTTCCGTTTAAGATGTTCCAGCCTCGTTCTTCTATTAATTCCACTAAAATTTTCCCATCTTTGTTTATAAATTTGTCTTTGGTTGCTCTTTTGTTGTTATCTGCTTCTCCATTTAACTGGATTGCTCCTAGTTCTCCAATCCTTGCATTAAAATCCCCGCCTATTATCAGATTGTATTCCTCTTTTTCATCTAAGTATTCGTTAATTTTTTCTTTTATTTCCTTCATCCCTATGTTGTTATATACTGTAAGTATTCTCCATTTTTCATTTCTAATTCTGATTTCCCGTTCTTGTATACCTTGTATATTACTTGTAATGTCTGTTTCATTGATTTCGTTTCGTATCCCCGTTATTATTCCGCTCTTTGCTCTACCTTTCTTCTTTTCTCTGGTTGCATATTGTATTTTCCATTGGTAACCTTGTGGTAGGGTTTTTTCGAATTTATTCCATTTATTTGCTTCCAGCCATGTTTCCATTAGTCCTATTATATCAAATGTAGTTATGTATTCCCAAAACTCTTCATCCTTGTTGCCTACCCCTCCTATGTTCCAAAAGCCTATTTTTATATTTTTTGTTTTTGTTGATAACCTATTATTTTCCAGTTCATTGTCCATTTCTTTGCCGTGTTGTCCTTGGTTTCCGCTGTGCATATCGATTAGTTTTTTGGCTTTATATTTTCTTTCTCGTCGTTCCATTCAAAGTTTTTCCCATTTATAGCTATCTTCTTGTAACCTATTTTTACTCTGTTCCCTTTTTCTATCTCTGTTTTTCTTATGTCCCTTAATTTCTTTTGTATGTCTCTTTCCTTTAGGGTTAAGTCGTGTTCTATGTAGATTATATCTCCGGCCAACTTATTTTTGTTTTTCATCACTTCTTGTTTATCTTCCCATGTTTTAAGTTTAGCCATTTCTATTGGCTTGCCTTCTCCCCTTTTTCCCATTTCATATGCCTCTTCTACCTTCAGTTGTACTCCTAGTTTATTGGCTATAAAATGTTCGACTTCTTGTTTTGTATTACCATTTTCTATGTTAACCCCTTTAATTATTATATTGTTTTTTCTCTCAAACTTTTCTTTTTTCTCCCATCTTTCTTCCATGTTTTGTATTTTCATTCTTATAGTTTTGTTTTCTTCCTCCAATTTTAGTATTTTATTTTTATTTTCCGCTTGCATCCTTTCCAAATCTTCTCTTATAGCTTGGTTATCTGCCTTGATTTCTTTTATATCTTTTTTTTATTTCTATAATACCTCCCAATTGCTCCAAGATTTTATTTAGTTTGAAATCCATATCCTCCATTTTTTTCTCCATCTCGCCGTCTTGCTTTTCAGCTGTGCTTATTTTTTCTGTGCCGTGGTTTTTCTTTGTGGTTCGTACTGTTTTCTTATTCACATTGAATATATTTGCGTCTTCGTTTACTCCTTCTTGATTATTTTCCCGTTTCCTTTTTAGGAATTCTGCGATTGAGCCTGTAGAATAAGTTCTACTCCGGTCCATTAATTTATTTAGGCTCCTTGAAGTCTGCAACCTCCTATACTCTTCTGTATTACCAGTGGCCTTCCAGCAGTCAAGCAAAATATTCCAAGTGTCGCCCGCTTAGCGCGCTGCACTGCAAACCAACTAGTATCCGGACGTTAATGTTTCTATTGACTACAAATGTATAAAGTGTAAAAAAAAAGTTAGAAATGGCGTGCAGTGTAATAATTGCGATACTTGTTTCCATAACAAGTGTTATACAAACAGTGATCCCAAAAAAGATGCTAATTTTTGCTGTCCAATTTGTGGAGATACCAGTGGTCCGCTGCCACTATTAGAAGTTAGGTACCAAGACAAGGTACGTTAAAGTCTTCTGTTGCAAGGAGAAAATGCCGCATACAAGGTGCTAGTGAAAGAAATAAATGAAAAATATTTACTGTTGATAAAAGAAAATGAGCAGCTAAAATGTCAGTTGAATAAGCCAGATTATGCCAACCCAGAACAAAGCTACCGATATTATCCATAAATCGATCATAAATAATTCTAATAAAAATGAGAAGATGTCGCTACCGAAAGCATCAATTGAGATTAACGCACGCGTATCTGCTGTTAATAAAACCAACAAAAATACGCCAATTGTAATAAACAAGGTGGAAGAAGATAAGCACTTGGAGGTGAATGTCGACTCTAAATACAAAATTAATGATTTTCAAGAACAAAAAAGATGGAGAAAGAAAAAAGAAGACCAGTTTATAACATAGTGGGTACTCTGTAAAACAATACTGTCTGTAATATTACAGCCGCACCCAAAAAAGCCTGGTACTTTTTAGGAAAAGTGAATTCTAATACAACGGAACAACAGATATTAGCATATATGAATTCAAGAATTTCTAACACTAATATCACATGCCTAAAAATAAAAACAATGGATGTCAACAGCTGCTTTAGGATCGGCATCAACTACGACTCCCGTTCTAAAGTCGAGGACCCCTCTTTTTGGCCCAAAGGAGTGATTTTGCGCCAGTATATTTTCCCTCCGGCGAGCCTCCCCGGATGAAAATAGATGAAATACCCGTCAACCTATGTATTCTATACCTAAATGCTCGGAGTATAAGATACAAATCCAATTGTATCTAAGTATTGTTACAAGATCATCCACAAGTGAATGTGATATGTGTTTGTGAACATTGGCTTAGTTCTAGTTTAGTAGTTTTTCACTATACCTGGTTTTATATTAGCATCCTATTTTTGTACACTGACTTTTGTGGATCTGCCATGTAAGTTAAATACTGTCACCAAACCACTTGATATTATAACTCAATTTTCAATTGTAACACACTTTGAGTTATGCGCGATTGAGATCAATAAATGTGTTATTCTAGCATTATACCGCACACCTAAAAGTAATTTTAACATTTTTTTCCGATCGGCTAGACGAAGTTAATTCAAAAAAACTATAAAAATCTAATAAGTTTTGGGGATTTTAATATCGACTTCTTGACTGCAAACACTGAACAAAACATATTTAAATATATTTTGTGCAGGTACGGTATGAATTACCTTATCAGTGAAGCCACAAGGAAAACTGATAGGTCTCAATCATGTTTAGATAATGTTGTTTCAAATTTAAAATCTGATGAGGTCAGTACTCAGGTTTTTAGTGTTAATTTTTCAGACCACGATGGTATATTAACGACTATTAATTTAAATTCTATTAATAAATTTGCTTCACTTAATAATATTTGAATAAGTAATCGTGGGGTACTGAAACTAATTAATGCTAACACCTGCGATAACTTTAAGTTGAATACTAATTCAATTGATTGGAATATAGCATTTGACACGAATATAGAGGTCATGTGTGATTATATTATTAATAATTTTAGTAAATGTATTATGAATAATTTTCCTGTAGTTAAATATACTATTAAACACAATATCCATAATGCACGTTGGTATACTAAGGAAATTAAACAGATGAAAGAGCATCTCTTATTATTTAAAGACATACACAGGGCACTAATTACTACACAGTCTCTTGTAAATTATCATAACTTCAATAAGAAATATCGTGAGTGTAATAAAAAATCTAAAATTGAAGCGAATAATAATTTTATTATCAATTCACATAATATATCACGTGCATCATGGAATATTGTGAATTATGAGTTAGGAAGGAAGAACTATAAAATAGCTGGTAACACATCTACCATTGATTGTGACCAATTCAATGATTTTTTTATTAATGTACCTACTTCTATCAAGGAATTAAATAATACTCCTGGCATTTCACCCGAAGACCTATTATACAAGCATGCAACGAAGAATGTCAATTATTTTTTCTTAAGCCCGGTTGATGAAATGGAAATACTAGGTATTATTAATGGCCTGCACAACAGCAAATGTGAAGATTATTACGGTATAAGTCACTTCCATGTGAAACTTGTGGGCCATACAATGGCTGTACCGCTTGCACAGCTAATTAATAAACGTTTTGAACTGGGATGTTTTCCTGCGGCCTTAAAGATATCAAAAGTGTCACCTATTTTGAAGAAAGGTGATGTTAACGACCCATCGAATTTTAGGTCCATTTCTCTTGTACCTGTTTTTTCTAAAATTATTGAAATTTGTATTAAACGTAGACTAATCTCGTTTCTCAACAAAAATGATGTGCTTACAAATAAGCAGTTTGGTTTTCGTCCGAAATCTTTCATAAATCTAGCTATCGAATAAGTCCTGAAAACAATCTACGAAGCCTTGAAACATGGTCAGTATGCATCGGCATTGATGTGCGACCTAAGCTAGGCTTTTGATTGTGTTGATCACCTTATCATCGCAAGCAAATTAGAGTCATGCGGAATCAGAGGAATCACGAGGGATCTCATTACCTCCTATCTCTACAACCGTAGTCAGTGTGTGTCCTACAACAACGAAGTATCTGATCTCAAAGTCCTGAAATACGGTGTTCCACAGGAAAGCATCTTAGGACCGTTACTTTTTCTCATTTATAACAACGATCTTCCAGGTAATATATCACATGCCAACTATGTACTTTTCATCTTATATATCGCATCTGATTTGCCGCAATGCCGATATCAACAACCTTCACACAGAAATTTCAACTGCACTTACTGAAGCGGAAGTATGGTTTAACGCTAACCATTTATGTTTAAATAAGGAAAAAACTCATAAAATTATATTCGGTACCAGACCCGAACGACTGCCCTTTTTCGTCAAAAGTCCAGTGAAATTGTTGGGAGTATTTTAAGATCCGCATTTAAACTGGAAGTTTCATATTGAATCCACTATAAAAAAATTAAACTCGGCCTTGTTTCTATTAAGACAGTTAGCAAATTCTGTCAGTTATAACGTCTTAAGAATTACATATTTTGTTTTTTTCATTCCATCCTTCAATTTGCTATAATATTCTGGGGCAGCTCTCCCGATGGTTTACCTATTTTTAGACTAAAAAAAAGCCATTCGAATTTTAGTTTCAGCCAAATACAGGGACCACTGTAAACCGCTATTCTTTAAATTAAGGATTCTTACCTTGCCAGCTGTATACACGCTAGAATGGCTTCTCTATATAATATCCAACATAAGGAGATTCTACTATCACCAAGCACTTCACGATCATTTAACCCGACACAGGAACAATTTAGTTCTCCCTAAGTGCCGTTTACTTCGAACCCAATCCAACCATATTTATGTGGGTCTTAAAATGTTTAATCCCCTGAAGGAAAAAGTACGTGGCCTACCAACTCTTTGTTTTAAGGGATTTATTAAAAATTATTTATTGGCTGTTCCTCTCTATACCAATGAGGCTGTGTCAAATTTGTTTAATATAAGAGTTCCTTGAGACAATAAGAGATATATGTTATGTTTAGGTATCACTGTATTTTTAACACATCATTGTACTTTCGTTTTGACCTGGTTTAACAATTTGTATGTTGTAATTATATATATATATATATATATATATATATATATATATATATATATATATATTTGTTTCACCGCTTATACAGACCCAACTCGCTATACTCTGCAGGCGTTACCAGACCAAAAGTGACGAGCTCAGACCCGGCATCGGGTCTGACAACGTTTTCTATGCTAGAAGTACGAATTAGTTCTCAAACAATCTTTAGCAATGAGTTTCAGGTGGGTCTGGGAAAGCGGTAGAACGTGTTTTTTTATACAAATTTAGTTCACGAAATTTCTGTGAAGATGGTGCGCGTGTCGGGCTTGTATAAAATATTTGTAATCCATACGACTTATACAGACCCGCTATACACTATATACCTTCACAGACCCGAAACTTGGCAACACTGTTTGGGTCTGTCAAGATACATACCGGGTCTGTAAATGTAATATGGCTATCAGATATTATATATACTCACGACACCTACACAATCTATGTTATTTTAGACTAAAGTAAGCTTTAAATTACTTTAAAGCTTATGCTTTATTAAAGCATATGCTTTATAAAGCTTACGCTTTATTTTAATTCTGTTTGCCTTAACATTATCAAAGCCTAATTTAATTACATATCAAATGCAATGTATTACACAAATTAGGTATTTAAGAACATTTTAAACACTTACTTACATACAATTATATAAACGTAAAATACAACAAATATATTATTTACACATATATAATATTATTAGTATTAATTTAAGAGAAAAAATATTTCACTATCTTCTAACAAGTTGTGACATTGTTAAGATACAAGTCAACTAAGCTAAAAAATATTAAATATAAATAAAAGTACCATAATTTCTTATGTAAGTAATCATACAATTGCAGTATCAAACATTATTTATTGCATACCTTGATAAAATTGTGAAGCCAAATATATTGGTCAAAGCAAACGATATTTAATAACTAGATTAAAAGAAAACGAGAATAACATTATTAAAAATAAAATAGAACTAGTAATTTAATAGTGGAACTTGCAAACAATTTAAAACATTAGTTTGATTTTCCTAATAAAAGAATTCTAAATATTGGACAAAATTTAACAAAACTCCTATTGTTAGAAATGATTTATATAAAAAAAGATAATCACAAATGTAATGCTAAAACATATAGGTAAATGATCATAACAGAGATTCTATCTTGCGAAATTATGTTGAACTAACCAAATAGACAAGTTTGTTATTGTTTTGACGCACGTGTTACATATTTTTGGGTTTTTAGATTTTGTATCTGTTTGGCATAAGTGTGATATTTATTAAGAAAATACAAATCAAGACAAAAATATTAATAAATTCTGTCTAAATGTCAGATTACAACGTATTGTCCATATATCAAAAAGTTGTTATTGTGTATTTGGTTAGTTTCAATTTTGAAACTTTGGCGCTGCAATCTTAAAAGGGGTTACCTATATAGATAATTTTAAGCAAAATTTATTATAACTTATATAAAAATAGCTCCATCTATTATATCTATAACTGACTTCAGTTGAAAATACGCTCCTTTTATTTTTTTTAATTCTCTTGTTAGCTTAGTTTACTTGTATTTTAACAATGTCACAACTTGTTAGAAGCATTACGCACCAATTTATTTAAGATTTATAATAAAATTTTCTGAAAACAAAAATTTAAAAAAAAAAAAAAAATAAACTCAAATCTACCTATACAAAGTAAATAGTATAAATATAACATACAAAATATACGTCAATGATTTTGAAAGACTGGATTAATCAGTTTATATAATTTGCATATGTATGTAACTGAAGTGACCAGATGTCTCGGTATAACCAAAGTCCTATTGAACGAGGCAACATGGCGGTTTTGAATAATTTTTATGTTATTAAGAATGTGATCCCTTTTCACTTGTTTTGTTTTTATTTAGAAACCGTCCATTTATAAAACATATTTACGCATATATATTAATTTTAACAAATATTTGTGCAGTGTAGTTTTAATAATCGTAATCCGATATATAGTATTGTATAGGAATGAGCAAACTACAGATCGTGAGCCACATGCGGCCCGTAACGTTAATTTATATTACCTGGTTTGATTAACAAAAAATAATGTGCAATGTGATTTTTCATACATTTCAGGGTTTTGTAGGTATTTAATAAGTGTAAGAAGTCAACAGAATGTTGGATTTCAGGACATTTTTTCTATGATCACAAATCAACTGTTTAAAAAAAAAAAAATTTTTTTTTCGATATTTTTGTACTAAGAGCTTCCATTTAATTTTTTAAAACTAAATTTAAATAATTTGAAAAAATTTCGTCACAAGAAAAATTAAATTAAAAAATCCTGCGTACCTAAGTTTGCTTCGTATCTAAATCTCTTTTAAATTAGTAAGAAATATATTGATAAGTGGCTTCGTATTTTTTCAATTTCAGAAACGTATTTATCACCAGATCCGTAACTAGGAAGGGGCACAGGCCCTGATGGTATAGGGTTCCTAAAATGGTCTGCCATAAAATTAAAATTAACATAATATTTTCGAAAAACGGATTACATTTGTTATTGAATAATTACGGAATTAAATAGTTACGGAATAACATTCCTGAATGAAAAAATATTTTGTTTGAAGTGATATAAAATATATTTTTCACTGTCCGTTACAAAACAGATCACAGAAATAATATTGTTCTAAAACGGTAATGTAATAAAATAAATATATAACACCCAGCAATGATGAAATGTTAAATACGTAAGATCCACAGATGCTAAAGTTTAATCTTAACAATTTACATATAAATGAAAGAATTGTATTAATGGTTTATCAGTCAGAGAGTTGAACTGTTAATGAGAGCGGCCCAAGTTCCTAAAGATGCGCGCGGGTTGCCAAAATATGTTAGGGAGCTCAAAATAAGTTAGGGGCTCCAAATAAGTCAGGGGGCCCAAAATATGTTAGGGGGCCCAAAATATGTTAGGGGCCCCAAAATATGTTAAGGGTCCCAACTATAAAATCTTACCCAGGGCCAGAAAATAGGTAGTTACGGCACTGTTTATCACTATTAAGAATGTGCTATTTTATTTGTAAATATTTCACTACTATAAATGTTTTTTGTTAATTTAAAAAAAGATATACACTACCTTAGTCATAAAAAATTATAACTGTATAAGCGAAAATTTCGCCATGCATTAAAAAAATAATTAATTTAGTCAAAAATATCAAAATTGCAATATTTTTATTTTTTTATGTACATTACTTAGAATTTGTTTCCGTTTTTTTAGTTTAACCTCTTTTGATTAAAGGGGACAGTGATTCTTTTAGTATATTTGTGAAAACATATTAAAATATATATACATATATCATATATAGATTTTTTTTTTTTGAAAAATATCATTTGGGTCCTTAATCTAAGTTTTAAGAACTTTCTTTTGATATCACAATACATTTTTTGTTAAATAATTACATTTTTCAACGACACAAAAAATCAATATTTTCGAAAAACTTATCAGATAAAAAATTCCTGTTGAACTAATCCGGTTTCCAACAATGTACATAATGGAGATTTTTTCAGATTTTTAGATCAACCTCTCTAGGAGATAAGATGGGAAACTAACGCTTTTTGGCGAAAATCTTTTAAATGATTTTACAAAAATAAAAATGTGTTTGTTTATTCACGGATTAAGAGGTTAAAGCGTAAAATATATTAAAAAATCTTTAAGTAATAGTTATTTCTTTTCAAAAGCTCCAAAGATACCCAACTCGGCATACGTTACCATTTAAAAAATCAAAGTTGTCCTTGATATCCAGTACTTCCGGTTTGTTCCGTAAAATTTCAATACTACCATTCGATTCTTTGGGCAGACTCGGGTTATCATAATTACTAAGTTTTCGCAAATTACTAAGACATCGTGTTTAAATAAAAAAGACGGTTGGTCAATGGTAAATTTAAATATGAAATGTACAATGTAAAATTCCTTAACGTAACAGGGAATAGGGTGCTCCAACAGCTAATAACCTAGATGTTGGAGCACCTATAAATAAAATTATTATTATATATATAAAAAAAAAAAAACTACCATGACACGCTCTGTGTTGCTCGTACAGTAAATGGAAAACGTATCAAGAAATAGAAAAATTAGAATCACTTTCATTCTTAAAAAATAGTTTCGAAGTTCAAGTTAAATAATTTTAAAAATTCGTAAGTGAAAAGAATCATAGGAAGTACAAAGACAGTTCTGAGGATGTACCACTGTAACCGATCAAAAATGAAATTTTTTAGCCTCATATAAATTTTTAAATACTATTGATTGTTATTGACATTCATTGAATGTCAATAGTAAACATTAGATTAACTGAGAAACCTTATAAATGAACTATTAATCCTAAAATAAAAATTATGTCATATTGAAATATACGTAAATTTTATTACGATCGCTAGACAATCGTCAAATGAAGGTCAACATGAGGATATTTGTTTACAGAAACGATGTAAATACCGACAACACTGTACGGGATTGAGTACGTCGTCAGCATATACAAATTATACACAAATGACCTGATTACGACGTAAACATGTATGGGGCTTAATACCGGTTATCAAATATAGCAAAAATGTTTTTTTCATAATTCATTACCCCTTGAAGGTTGCTCCAGGAGTGCAAAGTGCGCTCTTTCTATTTTTGATACATATACTCCTGAAATCCCATTAGATTCGGTGGGTCTGTGGTTGTCTGTTGCATGTACATGGCTTGACAACGTCGGTCAGATAAATATATATATATATATATATATATATATATATATATATTAGTTCCTACAACTCCACAAGAGGAGTAAAGGGCCTCAATAAAGCATCTCCATCTGGTGCGGTTCTGGGCTAGGATCTTGATTTCGCCCCACGACTTTCCCATTCCTCGCAATTCTTTCTCCACTGTGCGCCTCCATGTACTCTTGGGTCGTCCGATCCTCCTTTTTCCTTGCGGGTTCCAGTGAAGGGCCTGTCTGGTTATGTTGTCTGAGTCTCGCCTAGGTATGTGTCCCAATCATCTCCATTTGCGCAAGCGTATCTCATTTCCGATCTCTGACTGTTTTGTTATTCGCCATAGTTCTTCGTTGCTTATGGTGTCAGGCCAATGGATTCCCATTATTCTTCTTAAACATTTATTAACAAAGACTTACAGTTTATCGATGAATGTCTCTTTAACCAACCATGTCTCACAGGCATATAACAGTACAGACTTCACATTGCTATTAAATACTAGAATTTTCGTTTTCTTGGTTAGGTGGGCTGATGACCAGAATTTGTTCAAAGAGGCAAACACTAGCTTTGCTTTTTGAATTTTGGACATGGTATCCACATTACCTTTTCCGTCTTCGGTTGTACTTATCATTGAATAAATTATGAGTGACCCAAGCAGCACTGCTTTCTGCATCCTGCAGATCAAAGAGTTGGCAGAAGATCTGCAGGCGGGAATGGACTCGATTTCCCTTCGATAGGAGGCTTTCATACCACCCAAAACACCAACTATCAGGACTACATGCTTAACTTTATACCCGGGATATAGCTTTCTAAGCTCGGACAAGAGATCTATATACTTGGACCTCTTTTTCCTCCTCCTTGAGGAGATATTCTTCTCAGCTGGACTTGAGAATTCGATCACAAACATCTGTTTGGTCTCGATATCCAGGAGGGTTATGTCCGGCTTAGTGCCTGTCAGTAACCTCGAGATGGAGAAGGAGTAATTCCAATAAATACGAATTTTCCACCGCCGATTCTATGTCAGAAGGGACGTTACGGTATAACCGGTATTTGATCAATACCATAGGCATGTCTAAGATGATAGTAGAGCACGCGGAGAGCAGCATTATGTCGAGACACGTAGCTCGACGCTGCAAGAGATGGACAAGCAGACAGAATGTGCAAAGTTATATGTTCAAACCAAAGATTGGTGTTTTTAAAAACTATTTATTTAAATTTCAAGTACAATTTTTCTATGAATTTGGTTTAAGTAAGATATTTTTTTTATTTTAACATTTAATCTAATGGTCTATTGTATTATAAAAAAACAGAGTTTGTAAACTGATAAAAAAATTACACGGTTTTTATATATC